>JALIGW010000002.1:70534464-70539464 GCA_023053685.1 Diadophis punctatus similis | reverse complement strand
CTTCAGGCACTTAGCTTGCACATCTATTAGCTCCACCCCACCCTCTGCCTCAGTGAGTGGTGTGCAAAAAAGTGGTGTGCAATATTCAGCTAGGCTTGAGAGCCGGAGTTTGAAGGGGGCCAATCTACACCCGGGCTGCCTACAACACAAACATTCATTCTCGGCTTTGAGATTCCTATCTGCAATGGGCAGCAAAACCAGGTTCGTCTCCCGCGCTGATCCAGCAGACAAAACAAGAAAAGGGGGCGGAGATAAACAGTCCTGTTGCCAAGGTATGCACAGGTCGGAGGGGGGCAGAAATTACAACTTCAGCCTCCTAGTATGGTGCGGGGCTTTGGGCAAAGCACTGGCTCGCTCACGCTCTCTCCCTCCTCGGTCTAGCTTGATGCAGGCAGCAGCGCAGCTCACATTGCACTTCCCAAGCCTGCTGTTGGTGAAGCTGGGTGCTGTTGAAGGCTGGCTTTTTGCCTAGCTTTGTCTGGCTATTGGGCGGAAAATGGATGGAGGCCTGGGGAGGAAGCCTGCGACAAGCTAGACTGGGAAAGCTGGCTGCGAAAGGAAGAGAAGTTGGGTGAGCTGGACCCAGATGTTTCTCAGGTCCCCTTGTCCCAGAAGCAGCAACCTCGCACTCTCCCCTCTCTGCTGGGGGATGGGGGTAAAATGGATGGGGGCTTGGGGAGGAAGCCTGTATCAAGCTAGACTGGAAAAGCTGGCGTTCCTGCATGCTGCCATTTCTGTGTACTAACGCTGCTGTTCCCTTCTTCACACGGGATTGCCCAGCGGGAATGGAGAGGGAATGGAAAGGGAGAAGGGGGCGGCATTCCTGCATGCTCCCATTGCTGTATGGCACTCTCCCCTCAATGCTAGCAGCCGCTGCTGCCCCCTTCTCCCTCTCTGTTCCTGCTGCTGGGCGATCCTGTGTGAAGGGAACAGCAGTGTTAGCACACAGAAATGGCAGCATGCAGGAATGCCAGCTTTCCCAGTCTAGCTTGACGCAGGCTTCCTCCCCAGGCCCCTATCCGTTTTACCCCCAACAGCCGGACAAAGCTAGGCAAAAAGCCAGCCCACATCGGTGCCTGGCTTCACTTCCAGTGGGCTTGGAAAGGGCAATGTGACCTGCACAGCTGCCTGCGTCAAGCTGGACTGGGGAGGGAGAACTTGAGAGAGCACCGATGAGACCGTGGAGGAGGGAAGCCAAGCAAAGGGGTGAGCGAGGGGTGTCTGCAGCATGCTGGGCCTGGCAGACTTTCTAAGCCTGCCTAAAGCTGGGAGAGAGGGAGGGAGGGAGGGAGGGAGAGAGAGAGAGAGAGAGAGGGAGGGGGAGAGAGAGAGAGATTGAGAGAGAGAGATCCGATCTAATCTGTGTGTGTGAGAGGGGGGGGGAGAGAGATCCGATCCAATCTCGGAGAGTTATATCAGGGCTGGTGGCAGTGTGCGCTCTCTCTCTCTCTCTCTCTCTCTCTCTCTCTCTCACACACACACACACACACACACACACACACACACACACACACTCACACACACACACACACACACACACACACACACACACACACAAAAGTTGGATCTTTCTTTCTTTCCTCTCACCCCCCCTCCCGCCCCACCCACCAGAGACCCCTGGATTTCCTCTCCAACCCTGCCTGTCTCATACAGGCACCACCCACATGAGTGACGTAGAGTTGGCCATGCCCACTCAGTCACATGACACACACCCCAGCCACGCCCACCCAGTCATTAGGAAGAACCGATTGTTAAAGTATTTGAATCCCACCACTGGCTAGTAAAATCTTATTATTCAGATTAAATTGCTGTGTTGGCACTTTGCAATAAATAAGTGGGTTTTGGGTTGCAGTTTGGGCACTCGGTCCCTAAAAGGTTCGCCATCGCTGTTCTAGAGGGTGGGAGTCATGATGGAAAAGGCCCTTCTCCTGGACCTGGCTGGCTGGAACTCCTTGACTGATGGTCATGATGACCCATTCCATTTATCATGGTGACCTAGATCGACCAATGAGGAAGATACCAATGCCATACCCATTCTAGAAGATTAGTGCAGCTTTACCACTGGGACATCCATAGGGCATCAACAATGTGAAAAAGACAGGGATTGAAGCTCCACACCTTTTATTGTGAGTGCAATGCACGTGATGCTGTCCAGAGTCACTGTGTGTGAGTTGGGTGGCAATATAAATCTGTTTAACAGATAAAGCAAATAAAAGGAAGCAGGCTTCTGTCATCTTGTTCCACCTCTCTTTTTGACATTGTTGACACTCCTGCAGGTACTCCTGCAGGCATCCTGGCTTAAGCAGCAGTTTACAAGAATCTCAAAGGGAAACATGTGATCAAAATTCAACAGCCACATAGCCATAACAGAAGACAATACAATAGCCATTACGGCCAACACTTCCAACCCCTGATCCTTGATTCTCCCCCTGAGCTAAAGCAGCAGAAAACCAATCTGTACACATACTGCTCCTCCACTTTTTATTATATTAACATATGAATAATAAGTTGTGCAGCTGTAATGAAAGGATAATACATTAAATAGATAATAAAAGAATTTTAGGCTTTAGAGTCTTCATACAATGAAATTTGTCAACAAATGTTTTCAAATGTCAGCTGTTTCAAGGAGAAAGTCATGCAGAAATTATCATTTTTATTGAAAAGTGCCAGAATCTATATGCAAATTAATAGCAGTGGTAAGAATATCATTCAGAAGACAAGGATAGAAATTACTAGTCAAAATACTATTAGAGGTATTCACAAAGGGATAATCCCTGTACTAATTTTTGATCTTAGTTCCGTTTTCACTGTCATCATTTTTGAACATGTATTACAACTATGACAAGCTGCTACTCAAAGTCCAGATTTTTGCACAACTAAAACCATAGCAGATTCCAGAACAATACACTCCATCACATAATTAATCAAATCAATGAATAACAGTCAATTGTGGATGAATTGAGAGGAGCTCATGTTTTTGAAAGGAATTTGCATGCTCTTTCAGATTTAACTACAACAGTAGTATGAGATTGTAGCAACCTTCATCTTATTCTTTCTTTGTGGATTAAATTGATTTTCACAGAATTAGCATTTACCTGGTCAGGCAATATCACTTTTAAAACATTGCTTGAAGGCAGGGCAACATGGAAAGTAAGTGGTCTTTAGGTGTCATAACCTTTCCCATGAATGTTAACTTCTTCTGCAAAGAAACTAATCAAGGAGAGAACCAACCTAGAACTAAGAGAAATTTTCTGACAGTTAGAACAATTAATCAGTGGAATGACTAGCCTTTAGAAGTTGTGGGTGCTCCAACATTGGAGCAGCTTTTAAGAAGAGATCAGACAACCATTTTTCTGAAATAGTATAGGGTTTCCTGCTTGAGCAAGGGGTTGGATTAGAAGACCTCCAAGTCCCTTCCAACTCTTTTATTTGGTTTATTCTATTCTGCTAGAAGTTTTTCTAGCCATGGTAATTCTGGTTGCACCAAGGCAAGGACTGTAAGATATCTTGACTATTGCAACGCACTCTACATGGGGCTACCCTTGAAGAACGTTCGGAGACTGCAGCTAGTGCAGAATGCGGCGGCGCGTGTGGTGATGGGTGTCCCTAGATACACCCATGTGACACCCATCCTTCGCGAACTGCACTGGCTGCCTGTAGGTCTCCGAGCGCAATTCAAGGTGTTGGTGATTACCTTTAAAGCCTTACATGGCTTAGGACCAGTTTACCTCCGAGACTGCCTTCTCTAACATACTTCCCTAAGACCGATTAGAGCCCACAGAGTTGGTCTGCTGGTGGTCCAATCAGCCGAACAATGTCGGCTGGCGGGCCCACGAATGAGGGCCTTCTCTGTGGCAGCACCGGCTCTCTGGAATACACTACCCCCCGAGATCCGCATTATTCCCACCCTGCCAGCCTTCAGAAAAGCAGTAAAAACATGGCTTTGTCGACAGGCCTAGGGTCAATGAATTTAATACAACACCGATCATTCTTGGCCCTATGAATGATTTATTGTATGGGTTTTTAAATTGTGGTTTTTAATGTTTTTAAATGTTTTAATATCTATTGTTTTTAATGCTTTTTATATTTGTTGTTGCATGTGAATTTTTACTGTTGTGAGCCGCCCAGAGTCTCTGTGGAGTGGGCGGCATACAAAATGCAACTAATAAATAAATAATAAATAAATAAAATATAGTGACCACTCGGAAATTTGTGACATATGAGAAACTGGAAGAGTTGTGTAACTTTTGGAGCTAAACCAGGTTAAATGCATTGCCTCTCAGCCTGTTTGAATTGCTTCTAATGCTTTGTGCCTCAGCCTCATTTCTATCAAGAATTGACTGCATCCATTGCAGATGTTATGATCCTCTTTTAGAGTAAGAAACTTTGTTAACCAAAGCTTTCCACCAGTAGATGAACAAAATGATATGGAATAATGAGCTCAAGAATTGATCTGATTTAATCCAAACCTATTAGGCTAAAATACAAATTGAAACATTACCAGTTTCCACCATTCCTGAACGATGCAGCTCTCAGTTAAAAAAACAACAATTATCAAAATACTTTAGAACTTCATCATTTAGGATATGTACATTTTAAAATATGCATTTAAATATGAAGCTCCGTGCATTTTTAAAATGCAGGTCAACATAGAAATCCAATCCTTTCATATTTCAGTCCTTCCAGACTCATGAGAGAATATATGAAACAATGCTTTCTCACAATTATTCAGCTATCCTTACGGATGGTCACAGTGGAAACAAAGCAGGGCACTCATGGCTCAACAGTTCCCAGAATTTGGGGATATACCGGTAGTATTAATATGGGATCAGGTATGTGCATTTATTTGTGAATCTGAGTATAGGCAAGGAACCATCAGCCTGTTGGAATATGCTCTTTTTGAATGATGGATGAGACAGAGATGATTTCTCCAATCAGTAGCCATCCATGAAGCTAAAATGCATCAAGGTACCATTGAAAGTGTCCCTTTTCTTCTTTGA